>VZRJ01008207.1:1032982-1055347 GCA_013397565.1 Ptilonorhynchus violaceus | reverse complement strand
TTTTTTTTTTTTTTTTTTTTTTTTCTTCGGGAAGGAAATAAAATCAGCTGGAACTGAACCCTAACACTGGGCTGCTCTTGTCATCATTGCTACGCCCCTACCCCCCCTCGGGGCAGGTGTGTCTTGTCNGACCGGGGCCGGGGCACGGCCGGGGCGTGGCGGCGGCCGCCGGGGAGTGCCCGTGCGGATGGGGACTGCGGGCCCCGGGCTCGGCAGCTCCAGGGGAAGGGGATCCCGATTTCCCGGCCCCTCGCCTCCCGGTGCAGCTCGCCCTGCCTTACCGCGGGTTGAGATTATTTTCCCTTTTAAGAGATTCCCGCTCCCCTTCATTTTTCCTTTCTGGCCTGGTGTTTTGGGTGAGAACCGCCGGAGCGAAGGAGCGAGCGGCAGTGGGGCCCCGCCGCCCACCCCCCATCCAAAACAGTTTCTCCGGGGCACTTTGATGAAAACTTTCTAAGGCAAAGTGTTTGCAAACTCCCGGCCATCAGCTTGTGAACGCGCGGGCCGGGGGGCTCGGGGCTCGGTCCTTGCCCCCACCTCCCGCTGGCCGCCAGACTGGAGGCGACCCGTACGGGACCGAGGCAGGTGACCCCGCTGGGTTTCGACGTCCCGGGTATCCGCCTGCGTTCCCTTCCTGCCTACGAATATGCATCGTACCTCGAGCAGTGTTTTGTAAACCGATTAAAGCATCCCACTGACATAATGGTTTCACTTAGCTGTTAATTTACAGCTGGCTTTGAGCCACGAACTCTTTTTCCATGAAAAAGGAGCGAAAGAGCCGTGGTAGCGGCTGTTTCGCAAAGCCACCGGCACAGGAGGTTACTGTTTGCTCTGCCTTATCCCCATGAATTCCTGGGTTGTATTTGCCATGCAAAACAGCCCATCAGCAGCTCCACGGCACTCATTGCCTGGGAGCTTTCCCGCTTACCCGCTTTGCATACAACGCCTTTCCTGTCCCAGGCCACTTGCAAAACCCATGTCTCTGCCGGTGGCCTCGGCGCGTCCCTCGGGGCATCCCCGGCCGGCGGTGCCGTGGGGGCGGGCAGGACGCCCACCGGAGGGGTGCGCCCAGACCCGCCCGGCCGGGGCGCCCTGCAGTGTCCAGGCGACGTGGTTAGCGATCAGTTTCTTCTTGGGACTGGGCACTGGTCAAAATCAGCGAAGAAAATGGCCAGGGGTGGTGATGGGACAGGCCACAACAGCCAGCTATAGCCACTGGCAAGTGACACGCCTGGGACTGCATCCCTGCCTGTGCCCGGCTCCGGTGCCCGCTGCCACTCCAGGCCCCTTGGCCGTTGGCTACAGTTAACTTGAGGGGTTTTATGGTTTCCTGCCTGTGTGGTTTTTGTTCTCCACTATAATAAAGTCCAGTGTTGGCAAACGGATTGTTTCTCTAGGGACTCTTTGGTGACACAAGTTGTTGCTTCCAGATAGCTCAGTGGAAGTCAGGATACTCAACAGTTACATATGTGCATACATACATACTATTTCTATGTTCCTCGCTGCTTGCAACCAAACAAGTCTCTCAATACAGGAAATACCCAGAACAAAGCCACACAAGGATATATCACCAAAGATATTCCCCTTCCCCCCCCCCCCTTTTCCTTTAATAGACCATACTTGTAATGTAATTGCTTTGGAAAGAAAAGTAGTAGGCCTTTAGAAAATGTGAAAGAAAGCAAATTTACTGAAAAGGTTTTTAATGAAGATCGATGTAAAAGAAAAGCAGATTTTAGGAATTGCAACTGGTGTCTGACTGTAGGATTGCCTAACACTGGATCCTCTCTTGGATGTGGGCCAGACTGGTGGATGCCTACAAAGAGGTGTATTTCCACAGCATCGTGAAATCTCCGACTCGAGATTGCTATAGCTGTCATTACCTCCTGCTGCCCTGCCACCACTGCCAGAGCCTCTGCCAAAGCTGCTCTGAGAGGCCCCAGCCCTGCTCCTGGCAGGTGTGACCATGCTTCAGCACACAAGGCAAAGAAAAGCTGCTCCTTACCTGCTGTGCCTTCACCCTGGTAGTCAGCATTTTAGACAGTTTTACAGCCACACACGGTCATTGTCACCAGTGGATCCCACTCCACTAATTATTTGTTCTATCCTTCATGGCGTTCCTTTCTTGCTTGTGGCCTCCACAACATCTTGTGGTCATGCTGAGGGAATTAATTTGTGAGTGAAGAAATGAAATTTCTGTTTTCTATTTTAACTTTGGTGTAGATAATTTGGTCCATTCTTATACTGTGACAATTTTGTCTCTTTGTGTCTGTTAAAACACTCATTTTTATAGCTCTTTGCTGTTTCTCCATCAGCTCATCTCATGGAGATACAGAAAATAATTCAACAAGATTTAAATGAAAAAATCAGCATAATAGGCTGCATATGTCTGTCGCTAAAATTTATTTTTAATAGATCATGCTTCTTTGTTAATCATTAATTTACCTGCAAATTAGATGAAGACTGTTCACCTCAAGAGTGTATATATAATTTTCAGTAATCAGGTCTGCCTCCCCTGTGTATCATTTCATTTCCTTCCCATCCTTGTGAAGCAGTGTGTGATGTGATTGCATACATTGCCAGCATTGTATTTTCTTTCTTTTCCAACACCAAAGTAGGCTTCGCCGGGAGTCAGCAATGCTGAACACATTTGCAAGCTTTGTACCTCTCTGTTATGCTTCCAGCAGAAATGGCCTGTCTGAGTGGAAAGGACAGAACTAGAGGCCTCCCCAGGCTCCCTGCTAGCTGTCGTGACATACACACGATACATGACAGAGGATCAGCCATGTGAGTGCACAGACTTCATGCTGGCCAGTCCCTTCTCTGCCACATCTGTTTCCACAGCAAAGTGGAAAAAGAAGCAGATTAGAGCTTAACCCTCCTCTCAAGGGCTCTTTTATTTTGCATGTTGGATCTAGTTATTGAATGTACATATTAGGGTTAATTTTTTCATGTAGAATAACTCCATAAAGGTCTCTGAAAAGCTTTGAAGACATTAACAAGGTATTATGATGAGACCTCCTGGGTCTACACATGTTGTGATTGTCTTAATATGCCAGAGTTCAAAAATTATTATCCACCTCCTGCCATTTCAACCTCTCCTGTCCAGGGTCCTCAAATGAGCTCTAAACATCAGGTAGGATTTTTGTCACCAACATGAGGAAAATTATGTGGTTGTCTCTAAGATGGGTGTACCATGGCACAAAAGATGACTTAGTCAGGTCTCAGTAATTACCCAGTCAGTAACTGCTCTGTTTCGTGCATTGTGCATAAACATCTTAAAGCAAGCAGTAGCATCCACTGAACTTCTGCTAACCAACCTATAGAACACCAATGGAATTAAATCCCCTGGATAGGCATAACTCATAGGCATGGCTAATACTACATTTTTGGCCAGATTATACTAGTCTGAGTCACTTCCTATGCCTTTTTCTTTCCTACCAGTACACTAACTCCTAGTATCCTTCCTCCCCCTGTAATAGCTCCTCCATGTTTCTTGCAAACCAAACTTAATGCTCCTATGTGGCAAAAGAGTATCCCGAAATGGCTTCTGTTATTGTCTTCTCTTTTAAGTGAGTTTATTTGAACCAAAAGACAATATAATAGTGGACCCAGAACATTCTTCCCAAACCCTCTTTTTCTCACGTTTAAGCATTTATCTCCTTCCCTTGCAAAAGGCACATTGCATTTGCAGTAGAATGGAAAGAAATCTAATTTAAGATGTATCCAAGATGTACCCATGCTACATTATCATCCTGAGTTTGGACCATGGCTCTCAGATGAGGGTATCTCTGCACATTATCTGACTCAAAACCAGCACTGATCTGGGTACAAACTGTGATTGTGTTTCTGAAAGGTAGATGAAAACAGCTGGTATCTAACTGAATAATTTAAAAGGCTCTTGCTCAGGTTGACCATTTTGAAGAAGTGAAATTATTATGAAACCAGACAAGGTCTGACTGCGTGATCTCAGCACAGTTCACTGAAACCTTTACATTCAGGTTCAAGTCTGACCACATCTTTCAAATAGTCACATTCTTGATGTGTCAGAGAAAACAGGAGAGAGTGACCCTTTGCTGTAGCAGCCTGCCTGAAGTTTGTGATTGCATGCAGCTCATGGTCTGTCCCTCTCAAAGAAGTGAAGCAAATATCCAAATCTTTCCAAGCCCCTGGGACTGCTGAAGCCATAATTGCTGCCACAGGGGGATGGTTGCTAATGAGGGTGCATTGGCCAGATATAAAGTGACTGCTGTGCTGTTGACAGTGAGTTAGGGTGGGACCTGTGACTGGCAAAGGGAATGGCAGTTTGAAGGTGAGTCTGGGCATTTCTCCAGATTTGAACACCTGGAACTGGATTGGTTTATTTCCATGAAACCAAATTCAGTTGTCTTCACTCATCAGAATTTGTCCTAGAGGCTGCTATCGTTCAGAAATGTGGCATTTGATGTGACTGTTATGCCATCAATTCAGACTTGCTCAGGGCACCAATAGAGGCAAAATAATTTATCGTTATGTGAGGTAGTTCCTGTTTACATATTAGTATTTATGTGCTCTAATTGTTTATAGCTCTAAGGCTTAATTCTCAAGGAGGAGGCATATTTTCTGTAAATAAGAAAACAACATGATTGTTTTCAAATGAAAGAACTTGCATAGTTCCACCTGTAGGGAAATGAGAGGTACAGTGGATAAAAGAGGCAGTCAGAAACAGGCATCATCAGGTTAATTCCTGGTCTTCCTGCAAACTTTGTCCAAGACACAACGTCATTTGGAAAATCTTATTAGGCTGCTTTCCTTTGGATTAGTTTAAATATTTGTTTGTGGTGGTTTTTTTGTTTGGGTTGTTTGCCTTTTTTTGTTTGTTTTTTTTTTTTTGCCTTTTTTTTGTTTCTTTGCTTGTTTTTTGTTTTATTGTTATGGTTTGGATTTGGGGTTTTTTTGCTAATAAATTGAGAATGTTTCTAGGAAGCAGGGTAAAGGAGCAGAGTAGGAATACACCTGTACACTCTTATTAAAAAAAAAAAAGAGAGAAATCCTGAGTATTTTAAAAATATTTGGTTTTATTCTCTTGTATCAGCTTTGTGGGAAAGAAAGTGTGAAAATATTCTTTGCTTGAGCTCTCTCCTCACTTTTAGGAACATGAAGCCTTATACACTGAGTGCTTTGCTCTCCTATCTTGAATTGAAAATATATATTAGTGTTCAGGAGCTGTTTGCAAATGGAGAATCATAAATTCCAGCTCAGCTTATCTAAATGGTGTACTTCATGTAGTTCTAAAACACTGTTTTATCATGGTGAAAGGTACACATCATGAGTTAGACTTCGACTGACGTACTCGGTGATAATTATATAAAGGAAGCTTCCTAATTCCATTAACAAATTGTTCCAGGTTTAGATAGAAATGAAATCATAGTGTCTTCTCCTCTTCTATTGTATTATTATTGTTGTTATGTTGGTGCCCTTAATCCTAGATCAGCAGCTCATGTCCTTGGTGCGCTATTAGTACAGGGCAAAAAGAGAAGATCCATTTCAGATTGTTTATAATTTAAATGTAGGACAGAAAAGCAGCCATGGATATGAGCAGAAAACAAACCAATATTACCATTTGGTTTGGCAGCACTGATCTCACTACAGCAGCAGCCTGAGCTAGCTGCTCTCTCATTTTTTGAAGACAGGTATTAATGAGGGGTTTGAAAGAGAACACATATAAATTTGCACCAGTGAACAGAGACCTTTTCCAAAGTATTTCTCACGATAAGAGAAAATACAAAACATAACAAGCAAACAGTTAAGAAGTTGGGGTCACAAGGTGAATGTAGCCAACTCTTCACTGCTGCATGGGAACTATAAGATGGTTGCATGGGGTGGTGCTGGAAAGGACCTCGACATAGATTTACTTGTGAAAAAGGGCCAGTGGCCAAGAGCACAGATCAGGTTATCAAGGTCTAGCCCATGGGCCATAAAAATGGTCATTGAATTAGAAAGTCTGGATGCATGGAAAAATGAGGACAAAAACCTACTGCAGTAGCAGGTACCCGAGGTGATGTGAGCTTCAACAAAAGATTAGTAAAAAACCCAGTACTGTTAAAGCATAGCCTGGGTATTAAAGGAGAAATATTGCTGATGACTAAAAAGAAGCTGGTGTTTTAGGGCAGTAATTGAGAAAGAGGTAGGAGGGAGGCTTTAAGAGCCTAGTGGAGACAGAAAATTGTATATTTGTTTAATACTGGCAGAGTATGCAACCTGGGTATCCACAGGCAATGTTAGAGACAAAGGATAAAGTTCTAATTCCTTGGGAGGTGAGGATACCAGCAAATCATTGTGTCAGCCAATGGAACCTGGTTTCTACAGATCCATATCTCAGGAGAGCTCCTGCTGCAACCTCTCTGGCAGGGCCCAGAGCACATTAGCTTCATTCCTCTGGCCAGCCCCACCTGGAACTCTCACCCTGATTAACTCATTTAAACTGAAGTCTGGGCT
The DNA here is from genome assembly GCA_013397565.1 of Ptilonorhynchus violaceus. NCBI lineage: Eukaryota > Metazoa > Chordata > Aves > Passeriformes > Ptilonorhynchidae > Ptilonorhynchus > Ptilonorhynchus violaceus. The sequence goes on along the minus strand of VZRJ01008207.1, from coordinate 1,048,873 downwards.
TTCATCCTTTCTCCTAGGTATCTCCCTTTGCAAAACCTGTAGAAATATAATGTCTTTGAATCTCAGCTTCCCTCTGTAAAAGTTATGGATGAGTGGATGGAACAACAAATCTAAGAAGACATGTTTATGACACCTTTTCAGGAAAGCAGGTTAAAAAGGCAAATCCAAAGAGCCTTTTGCCTATAGCCATCCCCAGCTGGTGAAATGGGCATTGGAAGCATTTGAGAGTTGTCCTGGTGCTACTCTGAGTGACCCAAGCACTCAAGATAGGGTCTGGTATCCTGTGGCCTTACAGATTAGATGTGTTTTTTTGCTTGTTACTGGCAGGTCTGTTGGTCATCTGAAACTCAGTTAATTGTAAATTTTCCTGTGATGTTATGAAATATGGTAATATTATGCAAGAATGGGAAATATTATCACTTAAAATATAAATTTCCCATTTAATAATATTTCTTGGTAGATAGAGTTGTGCCATAGGTATGGTAAAGTGTAGTTAATGATCTTCTTGTCATAAATGAATTATAAACTTGTAGAGCAAAATGTATTCATAAGGAAGTATCCACATGTGCACATTTACAAATAATTTTTTCATCAGGGTGCTCTGAGAACAATAATGATGACAAACAAAATGGGCTGGTTTCATATCAAGGGGATAGATTTAGATCAAAGTCATTTAAATTGCCAATTTTAATCATGATTTAAATTGTCAAGTTGGAAACCTTGATTTAAATAATTGATTTTCATCTTGTTTTGCATTTGTGCTTCCTAAGTATTTTTCTAAATAAGGGTTGATTCTCATTGGCTGTTGTAATTCAGCATTTCCTTTTGCTAACCATTAGGCTAAAGTACATATTACGTCTGCATATATTTAAGTAGTTTAACATATATTTACACAGTTTCTTAATTTATACACTTTTATCATGCTAGAAAAATTATTAATGAATATTTTCTGACTTTATAAATGATGTTTATTTTTCCTCATGCATTCATTCAAACTGTATTTGGATGGTAATTAGACTTTCATTAAAAATACATAAAATCTGGAAGGAAAGGGGGATGTTAGTTAGAATATGCTGGGTAGCTAAAAGTAGTTTTGTTAGAATGTGTTCCTTTTAAAAAGTAAGGTCTTATATCTGCTGTGGGCTTCAGGCTTGTAGCTGATAAGTTATTTTAGTGGGGCATTAGTTGCAGTGTTACCCAGCCAGGAAGGCCTGCGTTGCTGAAACCTTCACAGACCTGTCTGAGAGTGCTGAGATGCTGTGTTGAAGCTCAGGTCTGCGCCGGGAGAAAGAAGAGTAAACAACTAAAGATAGGAGTTCCTGCAAGCTCCATGGTGACTTTTCCAGCCAGGCTGGTGTCAGTGGAGTGGTGAGGTCACCAGCCATCATGAGCCTCCAAGACATGGACAAAGAACTTTGGTTCAGCGGTTTTGAATGAAGTGAGATATTTCTACCCCACCACCAACGTGGAGTTTAATGGCGAAGTGCTTCTGCAGAGTGTGTCCTAACTGGCTGTTAGATTAGCTGGATAGTCCATGGCTGGTGAGATGAACTGCCACTGTGTCTTCCAATATTTTAGAGACAGATTTCAGTGTCTCATAATGTGTCTTGGCCTAATTGAACAGGGATAAAATGGACCATTCTACTTTTGATCCCTGTTGTTTTCTTTGAGTATCTTGTGCTTTCCTGGAAGACCTGGTCATTGGAGAAGGTTCTTGATTTGATATACTGGGAAGCACAAGTTATTTAATTTCAACACTGAACAAGGCATTTATAGCTATTAATCAGCAAAAATACAGTCAGGTTTTGTGATACTTTTTTTTTTTTAGATTTAAATACCTATGCAGTGTCTTTAACATTCTTTTGTGTATGGAGTAATGAGGAAGACATAGCTCTTCCTCTGCTGTCTGGGATATCTTGAACACATTGATTTTATAAACTAAACAGTCAAAAAAAATCTTATTTTAACCTTTCATCCTGACAACCAAAGATTATTGTGAGTTTAAACTGGTTGATCATTGTCTGTTCCTTTAGGTAGTGTAGCTACTGTGGCTGTAGGAAATTTTAAATGAAAATATTTGGAATGTCTGTGTTACCCTCCATGTTACACATACATTTAACTGAAAACAGCAAATGTGCCCTAAATATATTCCAAAACATGTGGATGGTTTGAATTATAAAAGGATGAACTTAAATGAGTTTGAAGCCTTCCCTTAAATTAACCTTCTAAAATCTCCTGGTCCTCTTAAACTGCTTGACCAAGGTTGTTTTAAGTATGAATAAAGTAACAAATTGCCGGAAACTTTTTTTTTTAAATAAAAGACTTAACCTCTAACTCCTGATTTCTGCTTAAGTCTGATATTTTCTTATTAAAATTTTTGATGTGACAGTCAAGCCTAGAAAAAGTAACAAAGTACTAGTTAAGTCCTATCTAATCTCAGTCTTATCTGGCCATCCATGCTCATAATAAGTTGCTCAGGTTTAAAGGCACTGAGCACTTAACACAGCCAACTGTGCTAATTGAAATTAATGGACTATTAATTCAGCCTTTGCAGAACAAGCTACTCATCTCACATATTTGTGCTAGCATTTCTGTCACTGTGGTTCCAAGTGTCTGGTAGTGCCTTGTCTCTGTAAAGGCAGGGCACATAATGCTTGAACCTTCAATCTCAAACCTGTAAATTGTAGCAAATGTAAAAGGAGACACACAGAAAACAACCCCAGAAAACAAGACAAAATTACACTTTATATGGTGATGAAAATAATGTCAATGAGATTGTGTGTCACAGACAAATTTTGTGTGTCTCCCAAATTTGAGGATGGTGATTTTTTTTTTATACTTTGGAATAAAGAGGAATAAATATAGTCCTCTTTACTTTGAAACATCCCTTTCCTCTGATCCTCAAGTAGCTACTCTTGGAAAATTTCTTGCCTTTTTGCTCAAGATCTTGATTTATCTCCAGCCCTGTGCATCTTTATATGCAACACCTCAGAGCTCTCACTAACTGTTTTCCTCTCACTTTCTTTAGTTCAAAGTTGTCCCCAAATATTTATCTGCAACAAGTTACCATACCCAATGGGTATGAATTGTAAGGATAGAATCTCATAGGACATTCTGCACAGGTGGAATATAATTAATTTAATGTACACACAAATAGAATTTAGGAAATATTTAAAATTCTGAGAGTGCCCTGCTTGTAGGGTGAGTTTTGATTAACAGTAGTTTGAGTACTCTAAGGTTTCCTGCCATATATAATAACATGGGAGATGAAAGAGGATGTAAGTTGCTTTAGGCCTTGTCCCTTTTACCGGATGTCATATCAGAGATTAGATTTAATTTCATCCTTTGTGCAAAGAATTTTTTAATAAAGTAGCCATTCAGATTAAAGAAGGAATTAATATATTATTTATAGTAATAAGTGTTGAATTGGATAATGTGTTACCTCTCATGCTATCACAGAAATTACTTACTCTGATCAAATACCTCTTGTTATTGTTCAGTGGAATATAAGCATGTCCTAGAAAGTGCATTCCAAAAATAAAGGGGTTTGAACTATTTAAATAGGTTATAATGAAAAGTAAACAAAATAATGTTACCCTTAATTAAGAAGGAAAAGAGACTACTTTTAGTTCTGCTATAGAAGCCTTGTTGAATAGTGAAACAGTGCAAATTTCTCAAACACATCCAAACCCCAATGGAACATTTTGGATTTGATAGCAAAGGCAACAGCAAAGAGAGACCACAGAAACCTCTGAAGGCAATGAACTTCTGTGTTCTGTCCCTGTCGTCTTATGCTGGCTTGAAAGTGGGTTTCAGTTGACAGTAGCTTTTCAAAATGGCATAAATTATGAATAAATATCCTAATCCCCACTCTTGGGGGCGAACAGCTTTGCCTGACAAAGGCTGTGCAGGCTCAGGAGGAGCAAGGAGTGATCCCCATCACAGCTCTACCTTGTCCTTCCTGCACAGCTAAAGGCCTTTTGTGCTCTATTTGTTCTATTCTGCACTTTAGCTGAAACACCATGAGACCCAAAAATCACTTAAATAGCAGTACCAGAGATGAGAAAATGAAGATTGGCTCACATGTTAATTAGCTAACTTCACTTTATCATCCACAATACAACCTAGGATTGTGGAAATATGCCTTGGTGTTTCTGGTTGGTTTTAATATTTCATACTTTTCTAATGAGAACACCCGAAGTGATATTTTATGAAATTTGATGCAATGTGCACTGAACTCAATCAGGAAAGGCACCAGTGCTTTAAATCTGCTTTGGATTATGCTCACAGTGGGACATGAAGTAACTTTCTAGTCAGGCATTCCCCTTCTGAACTAATTCTCTTCTACTTCTGAACTTGCCTACTTTGTTCAATAGGGCTTGTTTATACATATGTGTTCTGATTTTAAAGGTATTTTTTGTCAGTAAAAGCTAACTCTCTTCACCAATGATTGGAAAACTGAGGAATAATTTAGTACAAGAAGAACCTCCTGCAGGACCTGCAGGATGTACTATAAACCACCTGACAGTTCCACCTGGGGCTGTGTGACAGCAGGGTGAGCTTAAGCCAGGAAGTGCAGGAGTGTTCAGAAAGGGAAACCTTGATTTTACTTTTTTTTAAAAGATCCTATTGCACAAATTAAGCAACTGATGGTGGTTGTTGTACCTCTTCCAGACAGGAGCAGGTCACAATCCCATGACTCCAAAAATCTTCGTCATTACCTTTCAAAAACAATAATGAAGTGTTATAACAACCTGCAGTAACATCCGGTTTCTTACATTCAGCTGATCAGCTCTGTGCACCCATGCACAGAATTAACCTGAATGGTGACCACACTGGTAGGTAGCAGTGCCAGGACCAGTCTGCAGGCTGGGGACATGCTGCAGCAGCAGTATGCTGGTGTTCACAGGCTGTGACTGGCCGCTGTTGTCCCTCTTTCTCTGAGGTCATCTGTCCTTCCCAGGAGCGAAGGAGTCCTGTGGGCTCGAGGTGCCCATACGCTGCATGAGCAGGGAGCCAGGTGCTCACCGGGGAGCACTGGGTAGAATGAGCTGCTGTTTTTTCTCCTGCAAAGGTATGCACAGGCTTCACAATGGGCACTGTATGATGCTGAGAACAATGAAGAAAGTTGTGTATGAGCCCTCTCTAATGCAGAAATGAGAATAATGAGTCCTCACTGCTAGAAAGGGTGGGCATGATGGGTTTCAGATGTTTATCAATAAATCCCAGTTCCCTGATTTGCCCTCAGAATGCCCCTCCAAGAGGGTACCCTCCACTAGGCACCAAAATGCAACAGCAGCTTTTCACCATGGAAGAGAATTGCCTAAGGCAAATCAATGACATCGCTTCGTGCTACTCTTTTGTCCCCTCTCAGTGGTTCTGTTTCTGAATTTGGAGATAATTTAAGAAGTTTGAGTTGTTAGGGCTGCAGTTACATCTAAATACTTCTCTGCCTTGTAAGTTCTGATAGTTTTCATACAAAATAATTTCTATGTTTCATGACTATTTGGGGTGTGTGGGTGTGGGTGTGTGGGTGTGTGTACAACGTTTTATATACAAAGATCAGCACAGGCCTGGCCAAGAATGTAATTTGTCTACATTATTTGCTATCTGTCATCCAGCTGGGTGTTTAGTCTCATGGTGTAAAATGTTTGCTGTTTCTAGAAACCCACGTTGTCTGTAGTCACTTCAAGTTACATTTCTCTCATCAGATATTAATATTTATTTATAGCTCAAGAATATTTTAAAATGTCAAATCTTTAAAAATGTCATGACACTAGAACATTCTTTTCTTGATGATAAAACAAGGAAAGTATCTCTTTTTACACTGATTTTAACTTCAGAATTTTTTATTTTTCTTTGAATTCTGTATTAGAATAATAATTTAATTTTTACTGGGTATATAAATATTTATGTAGTTTTCAGAAAGAAATGTAGGAACCAAACAATGTAACCAGACATTTTCTAACTAAAATAGGTTAAAAAAGATAGTTTGGTGATCATATAGTGGCTGGAAGCTGAGCATCAGTAGGTTAATAATTGCTCTGCAGCCTCTGGTTGTGGTTAGTTATCAAAATGATTTCCATGAATTTCAGTTTTTCACAGATATTTGTTCATTTTATGTGATTAAATATAATGACGTAAACTTTTCCTGTGCAGCTGTCTAAAAGCCTTTCTTTTTCCCCCCAAATCCTGTGGTTTCCATTCAATTAATATTCTGAACTATCAGAAACTATTTACCTGGAGTGGAACTTTCAGCTTCTGTTTTGCAATGACGATGGGAGAAATTGGGTTACACTGCTTTTTTATTTTGCGTTTTTAATTGTCTGTGGCAATGGAAGTGCAAACCTTATGGACTGTTAGTTGATGTAATGGTAGAGGATTTAAGAGCAAAGGAAATTTCCCAGAAGTCATTCCAATGCTTTTAAGCTGACCTTTTCAGTACAGTATGTCTAGATGAAACAAACCACCACATGAAATACTCTGTGCTTTTGATATCTGTATCCAGGTGTTTCTGATAGATGTCTTAGAATATAGAATCTGCATTTTCAGCCATCACTACAGCTGATAAATTGCTGAAGCTGCTCTTCACATGCACATTGCATACGTAGGTGGCTTAGTGAATGGATAATGCAAACCAGAGGTTTCTAGAGTTTTCAGTAAAGAAAAGTGGAATGAGGCTTCCTATCAATATTTAAGGCCTGACTCTTCTTCATCTCAGATCTTTTGTGAGCGTTTGTATCTGTGTGAAGTAAGCTTAAGAAGAATTAAAAAAAACCTGCTCCACTGGAATTTACATGGCTCAGGAGGCTTGTAATAGGATGAGTGTCTTTACTTCAGGTCACTGATTTAAATCCCAGTTAGAAATAGCCAGAAGTCATTACAATCTGATGGCCAGTTGGTGACCTATGAAATGAACTGGTGATGGGAGCCACCAGTTGCCACCAAGATGTGGCTATGTATTGCACCAGTGAAGCAAATTTAGTACCCTGCAATTGTGGAAAACAGAGTTTTTCTTTTTCTTAAGGAATATCTCATTTCTCACTGCCCAGCCTGTACTAAACAGTGTGCAGTTGAGTTTTATCCATTAATAGGAGATTTTCTTAGAATTACAGTCTTGGTAGCTGATCCTTTAAATCTGCAGGGACAACCAGCTGCAGCCTTTAGGAAGTAATTTCTCCTCTGCCTGGATTTTATCTAGTAAATATTTGCCTCTTTTTATGCATATGGTGATTTTCTCCAGGCTTTTCCTGTCATCACCAAGGAAGCAGCCTCTTCTTACCCTCTCCCACGCTTTATTTCACTTTGTAAAAATGAAAAATATTAAAAAAAAATTGATCTCTGACCCTATGAATGTATTATTGAAAATAGTTATGTACAGTTGGAGTCTAATACAAAATACCAATTGACCCATGGACCCTGTAAGTTACCCAGTGTCTGTGGAGGCAGAATCTGGAAACATAGTGTGTTTATGTGTAATAAATACAGAATTTGTAATTTGAACTTACAGGCAGAGGTTACTGACAGATTATGTATCTCTCAAATCTTATTCCAAACAGTCACATATTATCAATCAATTTTCCTTTCATGACACTTCTGGCATTGTGTGAAGCACAAACTTGAAGAGAATAGGCTTATTTGAGCTTTATTATTTTTTTATTTGACACATTTTCTTAAAAATAACACCTGTCAGAAAAGGTGGGGGGAGGGGGGGGGGCAGGGGGAAGAGGCTGGGCATAAGTTTTAATGTTTCAAGCTGCTGTCTTTGGAACTCACCATAGAACTTGACTGAGACATCCAAAATTGCAGCTTCCATGTATTAGTCAGACACATATGTGTGAAGCCACTTGTGTGGGAGATTGCATGAGTGGGGCTGGAGAAAGCATGCTCTTCTTTATGCACTGACCTCATGTTTGTGTTTGCACGTGGGCAGACATGATCAATTTTGGTGTCAATGATATTTTTTTCAGTCATTCCACCGACAGCTGGATTGAATCTCTACTTAGAAATCATGGGTTTAAGCAAAATGGTCTCCTGTTCAACCAATACTCACAGATATACACCTCAGCTTTCTTGAGGGAGCACAAGCAATATCTCATTGAGACCATATATAATCTATCTTCTTAATCATGGAATACAGAGATAAATTCAACTTTTATCAGACTGACATTGTTATTCCATGTATTTCATTCATACCAAATAACCTTATTCAAGACGGGGACTCCTCCAGATGCTGGTTTTCAGTGTACAGTTTGTATTTTAGTAAGTCCTTATTAAAACAAGGATATGCTTTGAGAAATGTTGGCAGGGTAGTGCATTGGGTGTGCATGGCCAGGCTTGCGTACCAGGGCAGGGGCTACAGGGGCGGCTTCTGTGAGAAGCTGCCAGAAGCTTCCCCCATGTCCAGCAGAGCCAATGTCAGCCAGCTCCAAGACAGACCCACTGCTGGCCAAGGCTGGGCCAGTCGGGAATGGTGGTAACGCCTCTGGGATAACATATTTTAGAAGAAAACAAAAAGTCATTGTGCAGATGTAATTGCAGCCAGAGAAGAGCAGAGTGAGAATATGTGAGAGGAGCAACTCCACAGACACCAAAGTCACTGGGGAAGGAGGGGGAGGAGGTGCTCCAGGTGCCGGAGCTGAGATTCCCCTGCAGCCCGTGGTGCAGACCATGGTGAGGCAGCTGTGCCCCTGCAGCCCATGGAGGTCCATGGGGATGCAGAGATCCACCTACAACTTGTGGAGGAGACTCACACTGGGTGGATGCCTGAGAGGAGTCTGTGAACCCGTGGGAGGCCCATGCTGGAGCAGGCTCCTGGCAGGGACCTGCAGACCCGTGGAGAGAGGAGCCACACTGGAGCAGGTTTCCTGGTAAGACTTGTTATTCCATGGGGAACCCATGCTGGGCGAGGCTGTGCCTGAAGGACTGCACCCTGTGGAAGAGTGACCCATATTACAGCAGCTCATGGAGATCTGTTGCTTGTGAGATGGGCTCACATTAGAGATGTTCATGGAGAACTGAGGGACCCCACGTTGGAGCAGGGGAAGGACTCCTTTCCCTGAGCAGCAGGAGAAACGATGTGTGATGAACTGACCATAACCCCTTCCCATATACCCTTCTCCCTGTGCCACTGGGGGAGGTGTTAGATCTTGGAAAAGATGGAGGGGTGGGGGGAAGGTGATTTTAAGATTTTATTTTACTTCTCATTATCCTGCTCTGATTTTGTTAGTAATAAATTCAATTAATATCCCCAATTCAAGTCTGTTTTGCCCTTGACGGTATTTGGTGAGTGATCTCTCCTGGACCTTATCTCAATCCATGAACCCTTAACTATATTTTCTTTCCCCTGTCTAGTTGTGGAGGGGAGTGATAGAGCAGCTTTGGCTGGACACCAGGCACCCACCAGGGTCAACCCCCTATAGTCTTTTTGGCGTCAAAAACTGGGATCATGAAGATTTTGAGATAAGGATGGTAACTGCGAGAAGTAACAGGCAAAACAAGTACTGAACAATGTTAGAGACTGGAATGATTGTGGGGAGTTTTTGTGGTAATTGTGGTGAAGGGTCAAGGGGTGGATTTTGTGTAAATTGGTTTTGTGATAATGTTATTTTTATATTTGTGTGGGGAATTTTTGTTTTGTTTTGTTTGCTTGGTTTTGTTGCCGTGAGTGAAGATTGTGTGATGAATGTGGATTTTAATGATAATCCTTAAATATATGGATCACAGAGGCGAGGGGTGTAAGGTGTTAAATTATTTTGTGTAAATAGTGACAAAAGAGAAATGAATTGATAAGGCTGAATAGCTACCCTTTTATGAATACGAATCTTCTACTGAAAGTATTCTGTATTAGTCAACAGCACAAATTTTTGAATAACTCACAATCAGAATAGGGTTGCAACTTTCCACATGAGGTTTCATTTGAAAAATTTGAAAGCAGTGGCAGTGTTGATAATCATATTGACCCAAAGGACCAGAAAGGCAATTATAGAGGTTATAGGCAAAGGAACAAAGAACAGTAATAGAGGTCACAGGCAAATGGAAAACCAGACAGTTAGTTTATCTCATGTCTATATTTACAATGCTGGTTTTACCAGAGCTGTATAGTATTTATGTGCTTAGGGTGACCTTGATATTTCTTGAAAAAACAAATTCTATTCCATCTTCCTTCATAATGGCAGGTGTATGTCCATGTTTTTGCCATACCCATCTCTGTGTGAAAAGGGTCACACTCATAACACCCAAAGATACAGCAGGTCAATACTTACACAGGCCAAAGTCAAAGCAGAGAGGCTGGGCTGGCTTGCTGGATCTGTGGCAGGAGAACGTGGTATTCTGCAGGGTGAGCAAATCCTGTCGTGCTGGTGTGGGTGGAATTGCACTGCGGTCTCGTGGTGGCCCCGGCAGCCTTGTGCTCGAAGGAGGCTTTGCCTGCTTGCGTGGCCTCTGACAGGTTGGTGGAGTAAAGTGTGTCCTTCATCCTCTTCTCTTTCCTCAGCTGTTCCCATGCTCTCTTCTTCATCTGGCGCTTCCCAGCTGTCCCAGAAGCAGCTGATCCCTCTGAGTGTACAAACTTCCTGTGCCGTTGTCCTTGCTGGCACCTGGGTATGTCTAGAGCCAGGAGAAGAGCAGCTTTGCACTCTCTGGCCTGATTCATTCTCCTATCCCTTTGTGCCTGCAGGGGAAGTGTGTGCTGTCTCACAGACTGATTTTTATTTTTTTTTGAGGGCTGCAGACGGTGTAACCGCACCCACATGAAGCGGAAGTGCATTTTTTTTGTAGGACTGCCTATGGCTGTGGAGATGGGGAAGTCCCAGATTAGATTTTGTGCTGGCCACAAAAACCTCTGTCTGTGTATCTATCTGGTCATATTATGAAGACACAAAGATATATTATTAAGCTACAAACAGGTGTTTCATACGAAAACAAGGTACACAAAGCCCTGTTAGGGTCTTGGTAAACAAGGCCAAGATTGTAAATAGGATTAAAATCTTTTTCCCGGCATTGTCCTGTATATTCTCTATATGAGGGAATTCAAGACAAGGATTTTATAGTCTCCCTGCATCTCAAATATTCAGGTGGCTGCTCAAAAGGTTTTATGAACCAAAGAATTCATATTGACAACAATTCTAGTCCAGCACCTTTGTCAATATTGTGGGGTGATTTCTTAAATCTCAAAATGATGAGCTAGAAAGGCTGACATTTTCAATATAAACCAGAGAGGAGGATAATTAATTAAATCAGTTGAAAAGCAACGAGAAATGACTTGAACATTGTCTGGGGATGGGAAGAATGTATATTATCAAATTATATTCAGAATGTTAGTCTCAAACATTTAAAACAAATTGCCACATTTTTCTTATAATTTTGAAGGTGAAGGTATATATAAATTAGATAATCTCTATACAGTATCTAAATTTTGTAGCTATATTTAAACTTAATATGTGTCAAATAGCTCAAAATTTTCAGGAAGGAATAAGTCCAAGTTAACATTTTAAAACTTTAGGGTTGAAGAAAGGCTGAAACGGAACTCCCCAAACTCAGTCTTATTTTGATGAAAGTAATTTATTTAAGTAGTACTCATATATAGAGTAAATGGGAACAAGAATATGGAAAAATGATGATTTTTGACCTTATCTATTAAGAATAGAATAAAATGGACCTGTTCATTTGTTCAACTTGCAATGGAGATTTCATTCTTCATAATAAAAATTTTCATTTGTGAGGAATAGAAACTGCACTAGCAATCATCATATATGAACCTATTGCTAAACTAAACCCTTTTTTGAATTTTCTTGGTAATTATCCATTTCTCTAGCGATTCTTGTACAAGATCTGTTAAAAAAACCATAGGTTCTGGAGGGAAAAGTAAAAGAAACAGTTAGGATGGAGTTGGGTCTGTGTCTAATTATTGATTTCCAAATAAAAAGGGTGCGTTTGGACCAAAAAAAAAAGTCCAAAAAGCCCCCCCAAATCCCAACAAAATAAGATATAAATGGAGGTGACAAAGAGACTCTGATGTATGTATCTAAAAGAAAGTTATGTATATGCGGTCTACAAGATAAGACTTTCCTCGGCTTGATCAAAATGGAGACTTGATGGAAAAGAAGACCAGAGAGGATTTCACTACCCTCTTTGTGACTTAGGAGAAAATAGTAGGAAAATACAGCTGGTGGAAAACAATTACAAATTGTATTTTCTTTCTCTGGAGTACAGATGTTATTAACAACCTTTAGGTGATTTAAAAGAATGCAATGCTGGAAAGCTCGTGGTTTTCTATGCTTTTGGAATAATATAGTTTGAGTTGGGTTTTTTCTTTTGTTTTGTTTTGAGTTTTTCCCTCCCTCCCTTTAAAAAAATAAACATTCTATGAATTTGCTGGGTATGTGTCTACAGAGAAGAATACATTCATGCCAAAACAATTCTTTTATTTGCAGGTTTGTCTGTCTTGGTCTTAACATTTACAGAAGTGGATTGACCTCTTGATTTGATTCACACTTCTACAAAAGAGAATAGTGGTGAAATCAGCCTCTGCATATAGAAAAATAAAATGAGAAGCAAACAATTGCTAGGACAGCAAAATTCAGGAGATCCTCTTAACTGTCCACTAAAAGACCACATTTTGCTGATCATCTGCTGCTTTGTCCATCTTCCTACACACGTCAACAGCTAAAAGCTCACAAGCAAATCAGAACTTTCAGATGCTCCTGGAAGATGAGTGGTAGTTCACTTCTCAGGGAAGCAGAGTCAACCAACACTAAACTTTCTGAGGATTTTTTTTCTCACAGTGAAAGCAAAGACAATTACTGTAGCTGATGTATGCTAACTTTTCTATGAATTCTGTGAGTTTAATACTAATGTATTAAAATAGAAAGAACTGAAAGCAACCTTCCTGTTCTAGGGTGGTCTGTGATAACGGGAGTGAGATATCATCAGCATGCAGCTCTCTGCTGCAGGCTGGGCTGCTCTTTGTTCTCATCTGTATGGCAGGTGCTTACAGCAGCTACATGAAATGCGGGGCTTTGGGGCTTCCAGTCTTCACATCACTGCTGTGGCACTGACACATGCTTCTAAATGGCCACTGCCATTAGTGTAGCAACCCAATGTTGAATGGGTGTTACAGCCCCAGAAACCCACTCAGCTGGCAAACTTCAAGCAATTGTATGTTTTCTTGGTAAATGTAATGGAACCTAAACAAGTTAATGTAAGTAATCCCTCAAAGAGATTAAAACAATCCTGTAAGTACATTATCTCTGCAGGAAGGTTTCCTGCCCTGTGCAGCCAGTCTTGCTTTCAGACCCCCATTTATAAAATTAGCTGTACGCTAATTTAATGTGGTGGCGAGACATAAAATAAATTTAAAAAGTAACTAGAAGCTAAAGCCTAGCAAGTTTTGATTTAAAGTAAAATACAGCTCTTATTCATTTTGTTTTGTTTTGTTTCATTTTTTTTTTACCAGCAAGGGTTATAGTTGACTTTGTTCTTAAGAGTAGTGGTTGACTGCGTGTCACACAATGTTTTAGCAAAATGGAACACCTTTCTGGAACTCAGACTTCAGAGGAATGTGGCCAACCAGGATACATATAGGAGAAACTAGATTACATTTTCTGTTTAGTTTGGCAAGAAAAGTTTGGCCTTTTATATAATGATTTAATGAACTTTTGTGATCTTAAAAGTCCTGAATTTGTGTCTAGAGTGAATTTTGGTGAAGCCTTTCCTCAAGAAGGCTTGGGAAGCAGAGTAAAAATCATATGAAAACAGAAAGAGATCAGATAGCTGAGACTGAAAGAATTGAGATAAATGTGGTTGTGCAGCAGGGGAATCAAGGATTTAAAAACTAAAGATAGGTAGTATAGGCCACTTGCCCCCATTATTTGGAATTCAGAAGAGCTGGGTCAGATCTGTATTCTGACCCATTCTGCATCCACAGTGGAATTTAAATACAAAGGCAAAAAAAGAAATTAAAGATGAAGGAACACTGCTTTAGAATCATTATTCTTATCCTTAGTTCTCCTTGAGTTTAATCCCATGTCAGGCTTTCCTCTATTTTTTAAGGGATGAATGTCAGGCAAAATGGAGTATTGTAATCTGTGTCATTCTGTTTGCCCTTTTTTCATGTTGGCACAACGTTGGCAATAGATTCCCATAATTTCCATAACATTCCAGGATTTATTAAGCTGAACATGGCTGTGACATAAATTACCAAGTATTTTCTGATGTTAGGATGCAAGGCATCTGGGGCTAAGGATTCAATGTTTATTGGAGCTAGGAGCTGTCCAAAGACCAAAAAGTAGGTAATTTTCTGTGTGCAATAGTTATCTTTCCACTTACAGAGCACAGGTATGATTATTAGTACGTTTTGTCTCATAATTAGAAATGTTACTATGTCTACTGACAGGCCTATGAGCATTATTAGGAGATGCTTCATTCCCTATTTACTGTAAAATTATTTGAATTTCATCCATTCCAGTTGTGGCTTTTTATGTAATGTTTTTGACTTTTCCGAATAATTTTCTACATGATATAATTTCTACTTTACGTTAATTATCATCAACTGCTCTTTTTATTGCTCCTTATGCATTCCTTTTTACTGTTTAGTGCTTTTCTTTACCTGGCCGATGAACCACAAAAGAACTTCAACCAAATTTTATTGTCTCAGTGGCAGATGGCCCACTTATCAAATAAACTCTTCTATAAGACACAGTAGCTTTTATTGAAATTTCTGACATTTTTGTAATTTCAAACAATTTTGCTATTTTTCTCATCCTTGCTCAGTTAGCTCTTCACTAGATATTATCAGCTGCAACTCTCTTTCTGTGTATTGAATGTGATCCATGATTATGGGACCCTGGGCAACTGCTGGCCTCTGCTTCAATGATTAATTAATCTTTATCGCTCATAATGAAGTATGAACTATACATGTGTTAACAGAAGAATACATGTTTGCTGGACTTCAGTGTGCATTGCTAAGAGAGTGCATGTGAAAACCAGAGAAAATATGAGTGAAAGTAATGAAAGTGATGAATGCAGTCAGCATTCCTCTTCCACCATGAAACCAAAGGATTAAGGAAACAAACGTGCAGAGGTGGAAAGAGAAACATGGACGTAACAATCACGTAAATAGTGTAGATGGAGAGGATAAAATCTAGGTTCTGTGAAAAGTCAGAAATGGAGAGAAAGGAGAAATGGTGTGTAGAAAATAATTTAGGAGGAAATTGTAAAAGTGTTAGGATAGTTGCTCCATAGCACTCAGTGCAGAAGGGCAGAAGGTGGTGAAAGGAATAGTAAAGAACGACTACAAGGATGCACTTCTCACACCTGGTGTTCCATTGTTATGTATTATAATTTCACCTCAGAAATTTATAATGGAAACCAACCGCAATGTCTGTTGCAGCAGAATGTAGGAAGACAATGCTTGAGAGCAACATAAATCACAGGCAGCAATGGAAGGGCTGGGGGCAGTTTCTCTGGGGCACAGGGCTTGATCCTGGGTGGGGAGTTGCAAAATGTTTTGAAGAACAAAATCTTCAGGCTGACAGTGATGGGTAGGAGGGAATGGTTTGAATGAGCCTCAGAGCTAGGGAAAATGGGCAGGGGGAAACGAGCTGGAAGAAGGACAAATTGGAATTTGGGATTGTTGGCATGAAATGGGCATGAACTGAAGGGAAATAGGAAGAGTAATAGGTGAGCAAGGACTGTAGGAGTTGTCAACAAGACACCAAAGACTAGTGTCCCCTTTCCATCCTCTTTTTCCTTCTAAAAAAATCCCACATCTCAGGATCATCCTCTGTTTTCTGTCTTTGAAAAACTAGCTCTACCATGTCAGGTGTGGGCTCCTATTTACTACCAATTCCTAGTAACTTTTTTAAGGTTTCTTTTGCTTTTAAGGCGGGG